>JARHVA010001550.1:0-32500 GCA_037957365.1 Torreya grandis
ACACATGATCATCCCAATCCTTACAACCAATATCACATATTTTTGTGAGGCATGTCACCAATTTTTTATTGAATTCCTCTATAGTACCATATATTTAAATAGTATGATCTAAACTATTTCATTGATGAAGTACATATTATGATCACTAGTCAATATAATAAAACATCCATATCTACTAATAATATTTTCCCATATGAATATTTTTATTGTGATGGCTATATATTCTATGGTCGGCACTAATTTGACCCACTTGGTGAAGTAATCTATGATAGAAAGAATATATCATGTGCCTGTGTGCCTCACAAAATGACTAATAGGCCCAATAAAATCAATGGACTATTTTTCAAATGGTGCTTAGAAAAGGATGGGGATGAGGGGAATCACATCCTGATGGTTTGGTTTTATAGTGTGTTGGAAAACATCACATGTTTTAGCATATTATTTTACATCATGAAATAAAGTTAGCCACCGTAAGCTTGATTGTAACACTTTATACATTGTGACATCTTCAACACAATGGCCTCAAATAATTTCATCATGCACCTCTTATAATATTAAGTGTCATTCATGCTCTAGGACACATTAGTGCATGATTTTAACATAAATCAACTTGTACAATTATATGATAATGATTTAAAAAGGGGTGGAATAAACCATGAGTTATTTCTCCTTAGTTATCATGGTCTGAGGCATAGATCAAAAGGTTAGAAATGTAGTAATCATTGTCAAGTCTTTTAGGACACATTAGATCTTATAAAGTTATAGATCAAACATATCATCTTCAATTGGCATTGTCACATCACCAAAGTTGATGTGGGATAGATGGTTTGGTCTTGAGTTTTATTTTTCATGATTCACTACCATAATAAATTAAAATATTTGAAACAAAACAATCTATCAACAAATGCGCACATGCAAATTTGTCTTCTTCACCATGTACTTAAGCACCTTGTGATCAATGAAGAAATGAAGGGGGTCACTAGTAAATATTATTAAAAATTCTATAGGGCATAGACCATGACAAATGCCTCATGTTTAGTTATGGTTTAGTTTTTATTCTACCTTGGTTAGTTTTTTGCTTGTTAAATAAATAGGATGATCCATTTTCCCTTCACCTAGTTGTGCAAGAATAACATTAATTATGGTACCAAAGGCATTGATGTGGACATAGAAGGGAGTTGTACAATTAATAAATTATAATATCAATGCACTTGCTAGTTTGAGCTTCAAGGTCTCGAAAGCATATTCCTATATTGTGCCCCAATGTAATGTGCCATCATTTTGTAAGACTTCCTCTAACATCACCATAATCTTAGAATAATTCCTTATTAACTTCCTATAATACCTATAATATCCAAGAAATGTGTGGACATATTTTTGCATTGATGGTGTTTAAATTTGAAGGATGATTGTAATCTTAATGGGATCAATGAACAAACCATCCTTGTAGATGATGCAATTAATAAATGTGCCAAATAAAATTGTGAAGACACATTTATTGAGATTCAAAGAAATGTGTAACTACATGTACCTTTCAAACATTAGGTGCAATTTGTCATAGTGATCTTTCACAAACCCATATATTGTTTAATCATCTAAGTATACTTGGAGGAACATATGAATGAAGTCTTTGAATGTGGTGATCACCACCTAAGAGAAAATGACTGGCACATTCTTCAACTCAAAGGGCATTATGTTATAAGTGAAACACCCCCATTTGGTTATAAAGGTGGTTTTGGGCTTGTTCCCCTCCTTTATCTAGACTTGATGGTATCCTAAGAACCCATAGGTAAATGTGTATATCTCATTACCTACAATACCATCTAATACTTCATCGGTGAATAGAGTTGGAAAGGGGTCAATCATATAGGTAGTGATCAATAGTCTGTAGTCAACACAAATGAAAATGCACCCATCCTTTTTTATTCTAATAACCATGGGGTTAAACCATTCATATTCTTGCATGAGGTAGATGACACCTTTGGCTAGTATTCTATCAATCTCAATCTTGACATTGGCATGAAGATTTGGGTTCATCTTGTAAGGCCTCTTTTTTATGGGTCTTGCACCGTCAACTAGTTTGATGCTCATCTTCTTGATGGATATGTATTAGAAATTAATATATATATAGTTTCATATGAAAAGGTCTTGGAATTATTTTAGGAGATAAACAATATGTGCTAGTTCTTTTTCAGACCAATAGGCACCTAAAGTGGCAATTTGGGGTTCCCCCTCTAAATTGATATACACCTTGGTAGTTCTTAATGGTGCTCGGTAAGGTTCATTATTCTCCTAGTGTGAATCATTGACTTGTCTCCTACCCTTGGTTATTTTTACCCAATATGGTTAGGGCCTTATTCTTCTAAGGCACTATCCTCAACTTGGCACACTAACTTCCTTTTACCTATCATTTTTTTCTAGTTAAACACCTTCCATGTGTCATCATCTTCATCACTAGAGTCACTATTCAAAATTTTCTATTTGAATAAGGTTGGGAGTGCTAAACCTTTCTTATTGAACATGTCTTTTAGACACTCCTCCAATATATCAGTGTCCTAAAACACTAACCTTCAAACTACTTATAATGGCTCAATTGATTTGAGATTTTTTGAATAAAAGGAGAAACTATAAATAAACCACTTCTAAAGGGCATCCTAATCTATTTTTTCATGGCACATCTCATTGAATATGTACCATGATCGTACACAAGTATTTAAGATTTTATAGAAGGCATGCACCCATCGATTTCTTGGGGCATTTTCACTACAAATAGTTTATATCTCTTTATAAATACGTACATGTACTATGGGGTTTGAGTTGCTAGAGTAGGCTAGAATGTATAGGTCCTCATTAATTTTACCAAACATGGTGCAAATAGATGCCTTTAAATCCTACCAAGTTGGTAAGTTAGGCTTTTATACTACCCACCAATGAGTGGTAGTTCTCATCAATGTATACACTAGTGTGCCCATTCTATCCACCTATTTTAGGATGCATGACTCAAGGTCATGGACATAGTATTCCACATGATTACTTCCTTCAAAACTTGGGAGTGCAATGAGTTTTCCCTTAATGAGGTGAAACACTCTTTTTCCCCTTCTCTTGGTGTAAGGAGCCCATCTTTTGGGAGTACAATCAATCTGTACTTAGCCTATCTTTACAAGTTTTGGCACCTTTGCATGTGTTGAATGACACCATCAAATAGTGATCTCATATGATTTTTCAACCCATCAATTAAAAGAAACATATATGGTGTATAATTATTATTATCCATCTTCCCAAGAGAGGATTCCTTGATCATTTGGTTCTAGAATCTTAGCACTTTATGTTTTAATGTTATAGATATGGTTGATTGCATCCTTAATGTCCATGCTCTTGATATAGGGAGTCCTTGGTCATTTAATAGAGTTATAACTACCCTTTCCTTTACATTTTCAAAGGTCATGTAGTACCTTTTGAAGTGTATATATCTATTATTTTCATAACACTATAGGCTTTCCAAAAGCACCAGGTAGTTGTCCTACTCTACTAACTCTATGACTTCAAATTTAGCATGGAATTCATTGCACATGATATCTACCTTGATATTGAATGTGATGCTTGTGTCCAAAATAACCTCATAGATAGATCATCCTTCAATACTGGCATCCACCAAGAGTTCTTTGTCATATTCAACATTTTGTGTATGTTGAACTTTGCATGCTTTCTCCATGTATGGCATGATGACCTCAACTTTATTTTGACCTACATACTCTAGGAACAAATTCTTAGGGGAAGCATTCCTCTATTTTTAGGAGGTATAAGATCTCATTTAATTCTTATACTTCAGCTTCTTAGCTATTTTGATATTTTTGAGAGGTAACAACCTATGTTTCTAGGTCTTGTGCTAATTAGATATCCCTTTGTATGTTTTGGATTACACTCATAGCATGTTGTAATATTTATTTCATGTGAATTGGGTCTGGGTACAATGTAGTTTTTGATTTAGACTACATTATGCACTCATTTTGACCCTTATCCCCATACTTTAGGCATAACTTAGGTACTAGCACAACTAATAGCTAAGTGGTGAATCCAACATGAGCAATTATATATACTTTGACTACCTTTGTGTGTGTGTATTTCACCTTTGGGGTCCATTTTTATGTTTTTTTACTCATACCTAGTCATTCTTGTGCACTTATCTATGCTAAACCTACATTGGATAAACTATTTGTAAAGATCAAGGCAATTTTTGACCTTATGGGGCCATCAATAATACCCACATGTTGGATGCTTAGAGCATTAATGCTGGGAATTGATCCATAAACTTAAGCACTATTATGCTTACATAATTTAATTTTTCTTTACATTATCAATTTATGGAATTAAAAAAAATAACTTATAAAAACATGAATTTAAAAAGAATAATTTACAAACATTCAACAATAATTTGATAACGGAGTTCAGCATGAAGGCCTACATCTCTGGGTCTAATATCAACTAATATATTATGAAAAATGTTTAAAAATTACTTTAAAATGTCTTCAAATGGAAAATTTAACAACTAAAAAATTGTTCTTCAGGCAAAAATAATATTAGTCTCTTTTTGGACTTTTTCATGATCTTTCCTCTATCTTCATTTGTGAGCCACTCAAACTCCTTTGCTATGTCTTCTAGAAAACTTGCTTGCTTCTTCATTGTAAAACTTGATTATAAAATGAGCCCCAAACCCTTTATATACTACTCAAACTCCTAAGTACAATACTTAATGTATTATCTTTTTACCATGAATGGCAAGGGTTTGAGTCTTATGCCAACATTTTTGGTATTTGGCTAAATCAATTATCCCACATTCGTGGGTTCTTGAAACTTATCACGGAATAGCATTTTATAAATATCATTGGTATTAATCCCAAATTAATGGGTTTTGACTTATCTTAAGGCTTTATTAAGCCTTATCCATACCTTAGTCTTCATGGCTTAGGCCACAATCTCCACCATTTTGTTTGGTTATTCCATGAATATGACATGAATCTTGGACATGTTGGATTCATGTGGGAACTATGTGGTGAGTGGGGAATTTCACATGGAAATTATGTGGTGTAATGTAGGAATATGTGGTGGATTTCATGGAAATTATGGGATGTTTATGGTTAGAACATGGCATGTGGGTTTAAAATATGGAATGTCTGTGAGAACCGTGGAAAATAGTAATGGTTTGTTTGGAACATTTAGAAAATGAAATTGGATGGTGGCAAGCCACATGGTGGCTTGAGGACCCATTATGTGGTGTATTGAGGACCCACCACATGGTGGCTTGAGGACCCACCATGTGGTTCAATCTCCTCGCACCACTTGTTGACCATTTATCATACCACTTGTTGACCACATGTTGACCATTCATTGTGCCACTTGTTGAAGTCCAACTAGACGTTCCATCCAAACCCAAATTTTTTTTATGATTGTCAAAGATCACCTATCAAAGATAAAACATAAAAACCACACATTTTTCTCACATCTCATGGCACATGTCATGTTTTTACTGGTCTAAATTTGCCATGTCATCTTGTTGACTAAGTTTGACCACTACTTTGACTGGGTATATCTTTTGCATACCATCTTTGTTTCACAAACCATAAATTATGCCAAAAATATCATGATGATATATTCACCATGGAACTATTCTAAACTAATTCCATAATGGTCATTTTCTATAGTTTGACCAATTTTGACTTGATTTAACTAGTTCACTAAAACTTTGACTAACTACACAAAGAACATATGAGTTCCATTTTCCATGTTTTGCATACCATTGGAAAGATCTCAACATGATCTACATAATGGTGTAGGTTTTATTCTGATTCTATACTTTTTTATAAGTTGACCTATCGATCAATCCTCCCCACTAAGAAGGCTTTTTGTCCTCAAAAAGCTAGTACTGGACCTAGTACTCCATATGAGTATATTTTCACAAATTTGGCTCTTGGATGTAGCTCAAATGATCTCCTAAATGTTAATTGGTTATGTAAGTACTCTTATGGGTCTTCAGATCAAAACTATGTTATAACAATCACCATTTTATAATTGTCCTTTTAGGGTTTTACCTAGAAACATAGTTTTTATAAATATTTCCCTTCTTGGGTCTTTTATAAACACTGTAATAATTACAAACATTTCCCATTTTTAGGTCTTAAAAATATAAATAAAATATACGTTCTTGCATATTCTACACAAATTAAAATATATGATCCTATTTTTTGAGTTGTTTTTTATGTTTCTCATGACAGCATCTTTCTATTACCCTACAGTGTTCTTGTCTACAACATACATGAGTAAAATAACATTGAAGGTATAGTTTACCTATAATGATTTCTATCGATGTGTTTGCATGATATATTCTATTCCATATTTTACAATGCTATACTAATTTTCCTTCTTGGAGTATGTTACTTTTCTTAGAGACAAGTATGGTTTACCCAAGATAATGACGCTAAACTAAAGTGGAACCACATCTAATTAAACTTCATCTACAAAGTTGGTGGTAATTACAAACCCTAATTTACATGTTTTGTTTACATGTACACCATTACCATCATTTATTTTATCTAAAGAATAGGGTTGGAAATGTGGCTTAGTTTCCAAACCTAGGGCTTCTATAACATCTTTTGAGATCAAATTATTTTGATAATTCTTATCAAAAATAGTATCTATCTTAGAATGCTTAGTAATTATTCTTTTGAAGAAATGTCACTTACCTTTCCAGGGTGACAATTTCTAAATTTTTAGCTTCTCATTGACTACCATATCCTTTACTAATGTTAAATCAGGTTCTAATTGACTAGATTTTGTCTGAGGAGGCTCTGTATTTTGCTTGACTAAAGATGCAATTAAAATATATGCCTTAGGCTGTTTCTGAATTTGATTATCTTCCTTCAACATTTTCCCTATAGCATTGAAGTAAAATATTAACTTCATGTCTTCATTAGGCAATTTCTTTTCATCATTTTTATTAAACTTCCTTTTAAGACTCTCTTGTGCATAATCAAAAAACACATTTGATTATTTCTTATTTACATACCTTGATGAATCATTTAAAGATTATTCATCAAATGTGACTATTTCATCTTTAGAGAGTACTTCTGGCTCTTTAAAATATCCTAGCTTATTGCTTGAGTAATCCTCTAGCTTAGCTTCTTGATATATTTGTCCTTTACTTCCATATCCTAATCCTGCTCAAAGTGGTCTCTTTGCCACTTAGATAGGCTAGATAATTCCTTGAACATTAATTTCAACACATTTTCCTTTGAATCCCATTTTTACTAATAGCTTAGAACGTATTCCCTTCATGTGATTTTAAAATGACTTCAATAAATGTTTAGGGTTAGTATATTTATATCCCTAACATTATCAATATATCTAGAATAATTTATTTCATTGATTTCTTCCTCAAATTTTACATTAGAAGATATATAAATAATCAGAGCATTATTCACTTCCAAATTTACAACATTATTTTCATTGATAGGACTAGCATGAGTACATGAATTAGAAGAATCACTGTTATAACTAGAATGTACCTTTGTAGTCTAACTTGTGTCAAACTAAATCTCATAAGTATGATTGGTCATCAGATGGATTCCTTCACTTGATGCAGTGTTTTTGGCATACCGAGATATGAGATAATAATTACCTAATGTTATCTCCTCAGAGTCTCCTAAAACTATATCAAGAGTTACTTGATCAAAGAATAACCCTCTGATTCCAAAATATAGAATGACATAATGAGTTACACATCCTCATACTATGCCATCATCTCCTCTAACTTTCTTAGGGTGAGGAAATGGAAGATTTCTTAGCTATAGATGTCATACAAGGCCTTCAGTAATATAACTAGCTCTAAAACTCTAGTTAAAATAGATCTGTATGAACTTTCCTTCAGCAATGGCAGTATAGTTCTATCATTGACTTTCCTCAAAGTATAGCATAATATCTAGTACTTATATTCAATAACTATTGCATTAGAAACTCTGGAGTTGCTTGATGAGGTACTATTGGTTAGATGGATTGATCGCTACTAGATATGATTGGGACCTTGCATCTTTCCTTGTTTCACCTTCTAAACCATATTAGAGCCTGATTAGGGTATAGGATCCAACATTGCTCAAAAATACTTCCTCGCTATTCATAATGTCCATAAATCTTTGAATCTCCATGCATCCTCTTCTTCTATCAATGTTCCTATTTCAAAACTACTCATAGTGCATCAATGCTCTATTGAAGCCTCTTGATTTGTTGCTCTTGTTGTTGATTTGTTGCTTGCCAATTTTGCTCTTGGGCTTGTAGGATTGCATTATCATAGTGATAATGGAATTCAATAGTAACTAAATCTAGGCTAGCATTAGATCCATTGTTCTATAATAACTAATTTTGGTTAAAATAACAAAATTGCAAATTCACACACAAATTTAGTTCTAATATCAAACTTGACATTTTAGAATAATGGTTACACAGAAGTTAGCCTAGCACACTAACCACTTTGATACCAAACTAATCTATAAACTTAATAAATATTATGTTGTGTAATTTAATTTTTCTTTACATTATAAATTTATGGAATTAAAAAAATGACTTATAAAAATATGAATTTAAAGAGAATAATTCACAAACAATCAACAATACTTTAATAATAGAGTTCAACATAAAGGCCTACATCTCAAGGTCTAATATCAATTGATATATTATGAAAAACATTTAAAAATTACTTTAATATATATTCAAATGGAAAAATTAGCATCTACAAAGTTGTTCTTTAGGCAAAAATAATGCTAGTCTCTTTTTGGACTTTTTTGTGATCTTACCTCTATCTTCCTTTGCGAGCCACTCAAACTTATTTGCTATGTCTTATAGAAAAATTTATTAATTATTCATTGTAAAAATTTATTATAAAATGATCCCTAATCCCTTTATATGTTGCTCAGACTCCTGGGTACAATGGTTAAGGTATTATCTTTTTACCATAAATGGCAAGGGTTCGAGTCTTATGCCAACATTTTTGTTATTTGGCTAAATCCATTATCCCACATTCATGGGTTCTCAAAAATTATCATGGTATATAATTTTTAAAATTTAATTGGTATTAATCCCACATTCATGTGTTTTGAATTATCTTAAGGCTTTATTGATCCTTATCCACACCTTAGTCTTCTTGGCTTAGGCCACATTCTCCACCATTTTGTTTGGTTATTCCACAGTTATGACATGAATCTTGGACATGTTGGATTCTTGTGGGAACTATGTGGTGAGTGGGACATTCCATGTGTTAATTATGTGGTGTAATGTGGAAATATATGGTGGATTTCATGGAAATTATGGGATGTTTGTGGTTATAAGGTGGCATGTGGGTTTAAAACATGGAATGTGCATGGGAATAATGAAAAATAGTAATGGTTTGTTTGGAATATTTAGAAAATCAAATTGGATGGTGGTAAGCCACTTGGTGGCTTGAGGACCCACCACATGGTTCAATCTCCTCTTTCCACTTATCAACCATTCATCACACCACTTGTCGACTACTTATCATGCCACTTGTCAACCATTCATTGCACAACTTGTCGACGTCCAACTGGATGTTCCATCTAAACCCTAATTTTTTTACAATTGTTGAAGATCACCTATCAAATAAAAAAGATAAAAAACACACATTTTTCTCACATCTCATGCCATGTGTCACGTTCTTACTGGTCTAAATTTGCCACATCATCTTGTTGACCAAGTTTGACCACTATTTTGACTGGCTATATATTTTGCATATAGTCTCTGTTTCATGAACCATAAATTGTACCAAAAATATCATGATGAGATCTTCACCATGGAATTATTTTTAGATCATTCCATATGGTAATTTTCTATATTTTGACCAATTTTGACCTAATTTGACTAGTTGACTAAAACTTTGACTAGCTACACAAGGAACATATGAGCTCTATTTTTCATGCTTTGTATACAATTAAAAAGGTCTTAATAGACTCTATGAAATGGTTTATACTTCTTTCTGATTCAAGACTTTTTTTTAGCTAACCTCTAAATCAGTAATGCTCTGTTAGGCCACACTTATAACATGGGCATGGTGGGAATCTTCAACCACTACATCCTCCACCTTACCTTCTAGAACCTCACTACATCTTGAAGCCTATATTTTATTGGTATTAACCATCATTCCTTTGGTTTTCTTATCTATTGACTACTCCTATATCCTATCATGCACCTCTTTCCATTTTTTTGTATTTCATCAATCACCCAATAATTAGTAGTGGTATGGGTGTAGGCATCACACAAATAATAATATATCATTATTTTGACTTGGCTAGCATGTTGCAATAAAGGATAGTTTTATATGTCATGCACTTCTTGATATACTTTGTAGCTTAGAATCAGGGTGCACTCATTCCTCTATGGTTAGTTAATTATATTATATCCTTCTATTTTGTATTTAGTGCACCATATTCCACTTTGAGCATCGTGTAAAGAGATAACAATAATCTTTTGGATTTGGGAGGTTATAGATGCAATTTACACTTCCATAAATGGGTTGATCCTAGTGTCTACACTTCTAGCTACCTTAGCTCTAAGTTTGTCTTCAAACACTTCTTGAGGGTCTATAAAATTATTCATGGAAAGTGCTTTTTAAAATGGCATGGAAAACCCCCCAATGAACCACTACACATGCTAATAATGGTTAATATCATATAAGAGCTTCAATAAGAGATTTTAAACCTTGCATCATACAATCACACACTTTATAAGAGTCTTTGGTTAATTTATCTTAGAAAAATTATGAGTTGTTTAAACTCCAAGATGTCAAATTCCTTTAGGAATACATCCTTTAATGTATCATAATCAACCATTGCCTAGTTGGGATCAATTTTTTTATACTAGGTGCGGGCATGATCAAGTAAAGTGGTTATAAATAGAGTAGCCTTGCATTATAACTAGGTTATGCCTCATATGTGCCATTGTAGTTGACACTTCAACACATGTTCTATAGTATTTTCCATATTGTGATACTCTAAGAGGTACATAACCATCTTGTAGTAGATCTATTATGAGGGGATAGCTAGTACTTGAGGTGCTTGTCCCCTTAACTCCTATCCTCATGGAAGTCCTCCAACACCTCCAACCATGGATGTAGGTGTTGGTCATGTCATTATTATTATCACATTTGATGTCATTAGTGTTTTGATAATTGTTTATGGTGATAGACCACTTCTTATAGGTTGTTTCCCACTTTGCATTGCTGATATTAGTTGAGTTAGTACACTTGCATTAAATTTTTATAGTGGTGAGCTAGTACCCAATGGTCTAGATGTAGTTATGCTCACCTTCTTGTATGGAATAATCTCTTTAATCAAAAATTTACAATCTAAATCTACAAAACATCTAAAATTTGAGGCATTAATAGGGTCAAAAATCACTTTTATACTTTCTTCATGTGTGGGATCTAGCATGTGAGCATGTACCTTAGGTTCAAATGGGTTAGGAATGTTATCATATCTATAGTCACTAATTATTATAGGAACTCATCAAATTCCACACCTATCAAGTGTCAAGCTTAGTCCATCACTTCATTATATCTCTCATATATGTGCTACTATATTTCAAGAGATCATTTCCCATGCCCTTCTAATTTGTTATGGGTCTTTTTTGAACTTCCAAGTTCCATATCCTCCATTATTCATTGTCATCTCTTATTATGGGTGTGTCTTATATGCTCTTAGGTGTTAATTTATTCATTCCCTTCCATTATGCCTCACCTACACATCCCTTCTTCACCCTTTCCATAGTTTATATATAAAATTATTTTAACCTTCCATCCCCAAAGTTTCAAAACTTTAATCAACCATTAGCTTTTTTATTTTTTGACTAAACTCATTCATGAATGTGCCTATAAGGTCACACAAAAATTGATACTCTACTTCCTCAGGTCATAAATAAATTGATACAGTAAACTCAAGAATGTAGCTATTTAGAGATCCTTGCCACCATTTATCCACTACTCTAGTCCAAGTAACATCCAAGGTTCCAAGCCTCTCTAGGCACTCCTTTGTCCACTTCTAGTGCCATCCATATATTCTTCTTTTATGGGTTGAATATGCAACCAACCACCTATATGCATGCTCAATTAACTCATAGAAAAATACCTCATATAAAGCATCATATAGGTTATCCTAAACCCATTTTATTTTCTTTTATCCTTTGCAATTTGGATGCTTCAATGTAAAACTATCTTCCACCTATTATAATTAACACTCAATGTTTCCAAGAAAGAGTCTGTACATCATTATGTTGCACCATTATAGAATTAAAATTCAATACCATTCCTAACAATATAGCCAAAATGTTTTGTAAAGTCTAGGGTCTTAGTTTACTATGACTAATAACAATCATGGAATACCCCTTGTGCACTCAACATTTAAACACTCAGTTGTGCTGACATCAATCCACATAAGGCACATGACTTATGCACTTACCCAAAGTATATTTAAGAAGGAACTAGAGCCCATATTAGGAAAATTGTACCATGTCATGAGGCTTCACTAAAGGGGGACTTAATAATTTCAAAAAAAACTTAAGGTAGGACCATAGGTGCAGGCCTTTCTTGGATTAAGCCTAGGATCCTATAGGCACTTAAAGGGTCATAAGACTATTTATACTCATAATAAATAGATGAAATTAAAAAAATTATTGGGTTATTGGCATAAAATATATACTCATCCTTTATGTAAAATGATGGTGATTTCATGAAAAGTGTAGAGACTACATTAAATCGGTGAACCAGTAAAATCCATGAACATTAATTAACATAATTCTGTTAAAATTATGATATCACAAATCTCTACATCATATTAATAATATAAAAAGACATGGAAACCAAAAAAAATACATTTAATGAAACATCATTTATTAATATTCAAATTCCATAGTAGAATATATATTCATATATTAATACTAACACCCCAAAGGCTCACAAAAGAGCTTGGGCATATATAATTGGAGCCATAGTGGCTTCCATGTTGTGTATAAGCCTTAATGTTTATTTAAGAAATATTTATAGAGTAAGGATTTGAATTCATTATGTCATATCTTCATTTCCATTCTTTGTCTCCCTTTCTCTTCTAGTTTGAGCTCCTTATATAAGACTTCAGGAGCATATTTTCTAGGTGTAAGTTACACACTGAGTGTTTGAGATAGAACTTCATCATAATAACCATTGGATCCATGACTATATGATATTTTCATTATACTTTCCACATTTATACAAATCTACATTGATTCCTTAAAAATATAGGATATGGTTAACCATCTACTAGCCAGCACAAGATTTGTACTGCAACCTCCATCTGGCTACAAAAACCCTTAGGCTAACCACTTGCTAAAGTTATCTTCTCACACCTAGGTGGATATAATATTGGCACAAATACTATACTAAAAGGTTAAGTGCCCAAAACATTTTATCTTGTTCACTATTTTTCAATCCTTATTTTTTATGAGTACCAAATATTTCACCAATGTATACAAACAAAAATCATCAAAATTTTGGTCAACAAAATTAGAATAAAAAACCAAGAGATTATGATCCTAATGTGTATTATTTTTTCCATAGTATCATTAGTCATGACACTCATACCTATGATTATAAAATTTTCATACAATAACTCTATGAGAATCAATGACAAACATTTGTAGACATGTTTTTTGAAGTTCAAATGCAAATCCTCAACTTTCCATAATAGGGCTTATGGTGACTCAAAACCCCAACTTATGCATTTACCAAAACTCATTCAATAACAACCAATAACATATAATCAAAATACACCATAAGTAAATGTAATCAACCAACTCCTATTGGATGGAAATCATGATTTTGTAACAATAAACCCCAATGTGGCCCTTTTCTTAGGCCCTTATGGAAAGACTATGATTATAGGTTTCATTGAGTTAGAAATAAAATAGTATGATAATATCACCACTTTCAAAAGGGAGTATAAACCACATAATATTCATCTCATCAACTCCTTAGATACTAATATTCAAGGTAACCCCAAATCTATGTAGAATTATGAATTTGACACTGATCTCAAAAATACCTTTTCCCACATTTCCTTCATGGACCTACTTAATAAATCTCTTGTCCATCATCTAGAATTAATTTATGATTTATATATTCATCATATTTTTATCATATTTTCACCTTTAAAATCCCATATAATCCATAGATATTTGGACATATATCTTCTTGGGTAGAATTATAGGGACTTTGGTTATTTCATTGACTTTAAGTACCTACCTCTTCATGCCAACATAAACAGAAGAGCATATCTTATCTTATACTTATAGAATTTAATCTAAACTAATTGTTTTAAAATTAAAATGGTCAATGTTGAGGTTATAGTCAATATAGTCCATTTATCATTTATCCAAAATATTGGTTATGGATAAACTAACTATTTCATGACTCACACCTTACGAGGCTATGATAGCCTCAAATCCACTTTAATTGGGAGCATAGTGATACCTATCAATTTGGGTCCCAAAATAGTTCTTAATTAATTTTGTGTCATATATATGGACAAAAATTATAACATGATTCTAGGGATGCCTTGGATCCATAAGATGAGGTAAATTCCCTCCACTTAATTCCAAGAAATCAAATTCTTGCATCAGGGAAAGGTTTTTTTTCCAAGATGATCCAAAACCATTTTATGTCCACCATACAAACCTTAAAAAAATATACAACTCTATATTTACTATCACTTAAATATCAATAGGTTAATGAATCCTTCCCCACCACTTACCAAAAAACACATCATAACTATGACATGTATCTTAAATTTGAACTTTGAAGGTCTTAGTGCCTTACCAAAATAAAAGACTAATGTAAAAATCATAAGAAAGATGTAAAAAGTAAATGAATATAAAATTATAATGGTTTTTATCATCTCAATAAATTTAATGACAAAAATCATTAGTATCCTATAAAAGGATAAACTCAGACTGAGTTTTGACCCATGCGGGATCAAAACCTAAAACCTTTAAAAATATCAAGATCCCAAAATGTAAGATGGAGAAACCATGACATCTAGAATTTTTATGTTTTATATTTTTAAAAACCAAAAGACACTCCCCAATCATCATGATAATTATTCCCTCTTGATATATCAATAGACACCCCATTATGATGGAGTGAAATGTCATTCAAGCACAAGGGTAAGATTCATCCTGATTTCCCTTAGAGTAAGGATCATGTATTTTAGGTTTAGGCTCTAATTTTAATGCACCAATAATGGGTAATAATATGATTTCTAAGAGGTTAGGTGTTTTAAACCTCAAAATTCAAGGTGAGTCACAATTTGTCACTAATCAAGTTTCTAAAATTTACCAAATTAAGTTTGAACATCTTTATCTTTAAAAAAAATGTCATGCATTAAGTCTTAGAAGATTTTGATTTAATTTACATAAATTTTATCCATATGGATAGTAAATAAATCATTTATTTTATGTTTGCTTCATCTTCTCAATTTTTCCCTCATCAAGCAATAATAAAATCTTAATTTATGGTATCTATAATACCTAAACTACTTGTTTAAAATATACCAAATAGTCAAATCCTTTCCCACATGGAAGATGAAGGTGATCCTCTTTTCCTATATTTTAAATAAAATGATGAGGTTATTTTTTAATTCTTATAACCTTTTGATCACCTCCCCTCATCACACCATAATAATTGTTTTCCCCTCACATTTATCTACCTTTAGAATGGAATGTTATGATTTATAATTAAAAATTGAGGATTATGATTATTATTAGGAAGAATACAAGGTATTTCAGGTATAAAATTAATATTTAGAATTTCCTTATACCCCACAATAATTTCAATAAGGGAACCCCTCTTTCACATAGGATACCATCAATATTAATGTTGGGACTAAAGAACAACCCAAGATCCTTAATCTTAGATCTTCATTGTTACCTCAAGATGTATAAGACCATAGTAATTTTCTTAATAAATTATCTAAATTCTTTTCCTTCTATATATGCATGTAAATAATTCATCTTGATGTGTTGGTCCACAACCTAGTCACTATACCTAATGAAAAACTCACTAAACAAAAATCTCAAGATCTTAAAACCTAGGGTTACATTGATGGTCAAATAAGAGGTCATAAATATTATAAAAGTAGGATTCATTAAACCTATGGACTATACCAAATGGTTTTCTAATATCATCCTTATTATTAAAAATAATGGTAAAATCAAGATATGCATAAACTTTAGCAATATAAATAAGGAATTTCCAAAAGGAGACTTCCCCCTACCATCCATTGGTGTCATTCTGGACACTAAAACTAGATAAGAATTATTGCCTATCATGGATGGTTTCTTAGGATACAATTAGATTCACATTTCAAAAGAAAAACAAATAAATATATTCATGATTCTCTATAAAACCTTTTATTATGTTTTCATGTCTTTCAGCCTTAAACATTATAGGGTAACTTATGAGAGGTTCATGACCCATATATTCCATGATCTAATTTTAAAAATGGTGGAGCTATATGTTAATGATATTATAGGAAACTCTATGAATATAATGGATCACCTTGAGGTTATATACATTGTTCTTACTCACTTGATCATATACGATGTCACACTTAACCTTGATAAGTGTGTGTTTAGAGTTACTACTTGTAATATCTTAGATTTCATTATCTCAAATCAAGGGATTGATATAGACCTAGCCAAAATATGTGTTATCTTATATATGACCCCTATTGATGAGTTAGGAATAAGGTCATTTTGGGGGAAGTTGGGGGAAATTTGAAGATTTATACAAAGACTTATTTAATTTTTCCATCTAATAAACCATTTTCTTAAGAAAGAGAGTTGTCTAAATTATAATCAAGACAACCAATATGTATTCAAGTCAACAAAATTCTTTTGTATGGATATTCCAACTCTCATGGTGTCTAAGTCTAATAGGCTCCTTATACTTTATTTTTAGGTAATTAAGGTATCACTTACCAAAATGCTAGCCTAATATGATGATGATATAAAATAAATAGTGATCTATTTCATTATCCACACTCTTATTTATTACTAAACATGGTATACACAAGTGGAAAAATATTGCTTAGTCATAGTTTGTGCTAAAAAACAATTTAGGAATTATATGTTAAATCAAGAAACAAGATTCATTGTGAGGTCTCAATCCCTTTGTAAATTATTTACCCAATCATCCTTGACAAAAAAATATTGTCATTTCATTACACATTTAATCAAGTTTGAATTAAGTTTCATCAACCATAATTCTATCAAAGGACAAATCATCACTAATTGGTTGGTTGATTCCCCATTTAAATTTGGTGATCTAGTTGACATTGACTTTACAAAAAAAAATTAATTACTCCATAAATAAACCCATGATCACTTATTCCCAATGATATACCAACATAATAAACTACGTAATTGATCAAAAATATCTTAAAGGTTCTAACTCTCAGCATAGGTGACATCTTCATATCAAAAAAGAGTATATGTGATTCTTGACCAAGTTTTATACAAAAAGGCTTTTGACAACATGTTCCTTATATGTGTTGATTATGAAAAGTCTAAAAATTTCCTTATCTAATGTCATAGTGTTATTTTTGGTGGGAAATTAAGTGGTTAGTCAACTACCAAAAAGATTCATTGAATGGGTTATTTTTGTCCTACCTTCCGTCACAATGTTGTAGAATATATGAGGTAATGTGAGAAATGCCAAAATTTCTCCCATAAAATTCATATCCGTACTTAGGAGCTTCATCCAATTGTAACACCTTGGCCCTTCTCTATTTGGGGTTAGACCTAGTTTGAAATATTTCTCCTACTTATTATGATGACCATAATTTCATTATTACAAACACTAGGTATTTTAATAAGTGGGTGGAAATAATGCCACTAACCACTGTCACTAGGTCAATAATCATGAAGTTCATATTAAATCAAATCATTTGTCAATTTGGGATCCCACAAATATTAATCACTAATAATTTTTCCTTGTTTAATAACCCTTATGTATGTGAGCTATGTAATAAATTCTCCATATCTCATCATTTAGATTCTTTATATTACCCTTAGTCTAATGGTTAAGTTGAGTCCATGAATAAAATTATAAAATCAATTATGGTTAATATCATGAAATATAATAAAATGGAACAACATATTAAGCTTTATTCCATGTTGTGGGCTTATAATATAGTTACTCATGTGCACATTGTAGAAACCCCATACTCCCTTATTTTTTAGGCAGAAGTAATTATGCCTTTAGAGGTGTAAACTACAAGTCTTCATGTTTCTCTCCAATGCCTCCTAGATGAAGATGAATATAAAAACATAAAACTCATCTAGTTATAAATTTTAGATATGGATCAACTCATATATGTACATAACCATGTTACTTAAGTAGAGCATATTTTCTAAAAGTTTAATAAAAATGTTCATGAACACCTTATCCAAGTTGGTGACCTTGTCCTAAGACTCAATAGTTTAATGGATAAGAATAAATGAGAAGGTAAAAATTTATAACTAATTGGTTAGGCCCATATTTGGTAATAAAATATTTTTATAATAGAGATTTTTTTTCTGCACCTTGAGGGTAAGGAGATCAATGAATCAGTGAACTCTTTAAACCTCAAATGTTACTTCATATAGATCTAACATCTCACATTTCCCTCTTTTTAATAATAAAATTATCATTTTCATTTTGTTTTTTTTCATTTTAGTTATTTTTTTAGGATTATTATCTATCTACAAGTCAATGTGACAAAATAATTTAATGCAGCATATCATCTCATCTTTTTCCATTACCCTTTTTATTCTTTAAAAAAAAACTCAAAATCATAATAAAATAAAATTATCTTATTATCTCTTATAGATAGTGTACACCTCATTCCCATACATCTTTCTATAAAAACTTAGAAACTCTAGCCCAAAACCTAGTCTAGAAGCTTTTCTATGGAAAAATCCCATTTTTGGTTCTGTCTAAGAAAAAACACTAGCATGTTCTAACTAGGTAATATTATCTACCTAATTTCATCATTGGTGATGATCCCTTAAATATTTATAGTTTCATGGGGCTAAAGTTATGTTGTATGAACCTTCCCAAAAAAAACACTATACAAAATCAAGATTAGAAAATTAATAAGTAATTACTCATCTCTCACTCTTTGTTGATCCTTGGTGTTTATCCCTCACATATTACTAGTTTCATGGGTTAGCATTGGGTGTAGATTCCCTTAATCACATATATTTTGTATTGTTTTGTGATCCCATGCATATTACTACTCACACAAGACTAAATGAGTAATATCAAAATCAAAGTAATATTAAAGTTTGAAAAAATTAAAATTCAATAAAATCTATAAAAATATTGTTTAGATGTTTATGCTAAATGTAAAACCTCCAAATTTTACCAATTATGCCTTGGTTGTCCATATGATGATCTAAGTCTAAATAAATCCAATAAAACTACTATTTTTTTGGCCTAATAATAAGTATAATTATCCCATATCCTGTAAGGATTAAGTTAGCCTCTTATTCCTTGTGATTTTTTTTAGTAGATTTTCTTATTCCACCATTATGAATATTATATTTTCCCTTCATTCTTTGTTGCATAGTGAATGTTACTTATCATGTGGATGAACTAGCTTGATATTTTTTGAAAAAAACTATTATTGTAGTTATATTGAATCACATTTTACATTTGTATACATTATATTATAACAATAAAATATAGGTGTATCCATATAATTTTATCATAAAGACAGTTCCATAAAATTTCATTACTTTCATATCCATCCATGGTGAAAAAAATAAAAAGTATATGAAAATGATGTTGGAAAGAGGAAACTTATTCATAGGAGCTAGAATTGTCCCCTTTTAATGTTCAACTTCAAAATCAAGTATACCATTAGCGTTACAAGCTTAAATTGGAGGAGACCCACAAGGCTAAAGGAGCTCAGTTGAGATCTTATATGCATTGGTTGAAAATATGAGACAAATTCTCTAAATATTTATTTTCCCATCTCCATTCCATAAGGGTTGTTAATTTAATTAAAGCTATAAAGGAAGGAAATTCTTAGCTTACCAAACTTCTTGACATTCTAAAAAATGTGTTCATCACTATCATGGAGTCTTTTCAACCCAAACCACCTCTCTAGAATGATAATCAACCATCAATCAAGGTCTTCAAGTTATTCCCTGTAAAGTTTTGAATTCCTAAAGGATTTATTATGTTAGGTACTTATCTCTTAGTGATCTCTATGAATTAGTTAAGTATATGGTAGTTGATAAAGCCCTAGGTATTGATAGTTTCTAATGAAAATTATATCAGGTTCTCTGGGATACTATGGGTCATGATCTTCATAAGGTGTATTCTGAAGTTGTTTTAACTAATTCTTTGGGACTTATTATAAACTAGGGTAGTGTTAAGTTTATTCCCAAAGCATATGACCCTAAAATTATCACCAATTAGAGACTTATTATTATTCTAAATTATCCTATAATATTATATGTAAGGCTTTAGCCCTTAGGTTAAAATATCTTCTTCCTTTAAATTTCAGAAGTGAGCAAACTGAATTTATTTAACATAGATTCATTTTGGATAATGTCATTATTATTTGGGAAGGTATGGAATGGACTCATGTCTCCAATAATAAATCCTTACTTGTTTAAATTTATTTTGAAAAGGATTATGACTGTATTGAGTGGCCCTTTATTATTACCATGTTATTGGCCCCTGGATTTGGCCCTAAATTTGTTCACACAATATATATGCTCTTCTAGGATGTTAGGGCATGTATTAACATCAACGCAACTCAAGCTTATCAATTTCAACTTCATCATTATATTTTATAAGGATGACATTTATCTCCTTCATTGTAAATGCTAGAAGTAAATGGATTTAGCTACCTATTAGATAACTACACTTCTAAGGGTTTAGTGAAAGTAATTTCCCTCCCTTAGTCTAATCATTAGCTATTAAATGGCCATTTTATAGATCATTCCTTTTTCACCCTTCAAGATTAATAATATAAAGTTAAGAATGTTATGGAATGCCTTCATATTTTTTTAAGCTTCAGGATCATATATTCAATGAATAAATACTTGATGTTATCTACAATTTTTAGCTCTCAAACCTTCTTAGCTAGAGGGATATCAATGGTAGTGGCTTCTTCTATGGTCTCAATTTAAATTATTTGGCATCCATTTTTATTTTCAAGCATATCCCTCTAAGTTATGGTCTTATATGGTGCAAATGGTCAAGAAAAAAATTCTTTATAGATCACAAAGCCTTTGTCTTAAGCTAGAAAATTTTAGATTTGCTCCAAGGTTTTGGTAGATGTGCATGTTTATTACTCTTCTTATTGGTCCCCTTCTAATGTTTCTTACAGTAAACTAGAAAACATCCCAATATAGGGGTTAATTTTGATGGTCATAAGGGATTTCATTGAGTTTCCTTAAACATATGCTACTAACCTAAGGAAACAGGTGGTATGGGTCTTTTGTATATTAAAATTTAAGGCCTTGCTCTCAATGTTAAAAGGATCATTAGGGGTCTTGTTGGTGATGAAGCCTAGAAGATTCCTATTTTCCATGTATTTATTAGGGGCTCCTTTGTGGTAATAAATTTTGGTAGGGCTTGGGAATTCATTCCCTTCGTATCACCCTAGTGCTAGTTAAAACTAAGGGTAATTTTATTGTGTAAAGTCTGTGGAAGGCATGAGAGAATATTAAACCCCATCTCACTTGGATAGGTGAGGGTTTCAAGAATAGCCTCTGTATTAACTCCCATTATCTTTGGTTATTTCCTTTATTAATTTTTCATAATGTTCCCTTTGCCTTAGTTCCTTGGTTTAAATGGTTTAGACTATTTAGGAAATGTTTGAAAAATATAGGGGACCTATTATGTAAGGTGAATCAATCTTGGATCAATTAGAAACAAATTTAGAAAAAAATTAATTTAAGTAATTTAGATATAGAGGTTAGAGCATAATTCAAGGCTCCATACATAATGAGTATTTATAGAAGATAGGGGTCAACTCCCTTTTTCCTTGGTAGAAGGACTGGCATTAGCCTGCAACCACTCCTTTCACTCAATACTGTTCTCAACTAGGTTATAATTTTTTATCCCCTTAACACATTATATATGAAATTCTCAACCTTAGATGGAATATCCATTCCAATCATGGATTTTAGGTTAAGTGTTTTAGCACTATGTGATCTATTGTCATTAAGCCATAAAAATATCATTTTCTCTATTGTATTCTCTATCAACACTTGCATGTGGGTGACTAACTCAAGCATATAGGGTTTTAAAATCCCATATGCCTAGATTGTTAGAAACCTAAGACATTTAATCACCTTTTTTTGGTTTGATCTCATGCACAATCTACATAGCACTAGATTCATTCCCTCTTTTAGCCTTTTTGACTTGAGTTCTTTACATGGAAAATGGTTCCCTTCGGTGACTTGGCTTTGATTCCTATAAAATAAAACATATTTTGGAAGATATTTCATGTTGATATTTTATTTAAAATATGTAAAGCTATAAATTATGTTTTCTTTAATCATGAAGAGCTAGAATGTGATTTTTGTTTTATTAAAAAAACTACTATTCTATATAATGTTACTCTTCAAATTTAAAACTAGAATGATAGATTTTACCTTAAACTTAATCATCTCTAGCATTTTCTCAATCATTAGGGAAATTCCCCATGTGTGGTCAACTGAGGAATTCCTAAGCTACCATGTTATCCTTTGGCTCCCCAAGGGTGGGGATGCGGTCCATGTTGGTAGTGTTCCAAAACTAGACATAGGAGTCATTTTCCTCATCAATCACCACCTTGATGGTCTTCTCTATGATGTGGTGGTCCAAGTAGATCCTCCAAAACTAGAGGTGATGGCATGGGCTAGGGACCTCCTCTCCTAAATCATGATGGTTAGAATAGGGGTTGGGGTCCTCCCCCCCCAAGATAATTTTTTTGATTGGATCTATAAATATCTCCTAAAATACACAAATATGATGTATTATAAGATCAAAAAATTGATGGTTTAGATCCCTTACCTATGGATTATGATCCTCCTGATCTAGAAGGATAGGATGGGAATCCTTAGGACCCACCATCTCCACTACCTCCCCCATTTTCCATGTTTTTTTCAACTTCTTAATTGTTCTCTTTATTACTATGTGATCTTTTATTTTTTGTGCTTAGTTGTTATAAACTATTTATGTGATGTTTTTTGAGTGATCATTTATTGACCACCTTTTTGACCTTTTTTGAGACTTTATTTCCATTGGTGTGACTTTTCTCATGGGGTGTGACTTTTCTACCCAATTTATTTTGTATGGTTAGAGTTTTACTATTATCTTATTTTATTAATATATATATACACTCTTCAATCAAAAAACTAAAAAGTATAAATTACAATAGTTGAACAAAATTTTAGATAGGCAAATATAGAAATGGGTCATGTGTGTGTGTGTGTGTACACACACACACACACATACATACACACATATATATCTATGTATGTATGTATGTATGTATGTATGTATGTATATATATATATATATATATATATATATATATATATATATATATATATATATATATGTACGTATGTATATATGTATGTATGTATGTGTGTGTGTGTGTGTGTATAAATTTTTGAATACGTCAATTTTGTTTACATTATCCCCATATTAAGAGGGTAAGTGTAGTTAAAATAACAAAAAAAATTAATAGACATAGAATTATAATCAACCCTACCTCTAAACACCCTTGAAGTGGATAATCTAGGGCTTATGATCCTCCTCCTCTAAGAACTCCTAGATGAAGAGGGGTGAAGATTCATGTTCCTACTATGGTGCCTCATATGACTAGTCCCAAACTAAAAGGAATATTCTCCTATAGTATGCTTGATAGAAGAGGCATTCCCACCTCTCAAAACAAACAAGTTATTTAAGTCTTCACTTGAGACTCCAACCCTACTACCTTGGCATGTAGGCCATTAATATATGACCTTTTTTGAATAATCTCAAGAACTTTATTGTAGGTATGTGGAAAACATATTGAAATGCCAACCCAAACTAATAGGTAGACTTGGATATATAAAAATATTCTCCCTTATAAGCCCAATTAGATGCGGAAAAACTAAACTATATAATCCCATATCAATCTCCACCACTTTGTCATGAAAACTAAAACATAAGAAAACATGAACATAGATTAGAATTTGGTCATATAATTATTCAATAAATTAAGAAAACTAGTTAAAATTATGGTAAAAACTTAAATATCACATTTATTACTTAGATCCCCTCATGTTAGTTAGGGTATGATTCCTCATTATAGCTCATGTCCACCACCTCCTCCTCCTCTACAATAATATCATCTCCTACATGATCCTACTCTCCCTCTCATGTATCCACCACTAAATACTATGGTTGTGTTAGTGGCTTCTATTACTATAGATATCCCCATGTTCCACCTAAGCCACTATTACAATATCTCACACTATACCTACCCTCTTACTACTAGCTATTTAGAAGCTTATCCTCTTTCTCCTCTTCTCCTACCACCAACGATTCTAGTGATAGGATTACCTAGTGTCAATGGATGGCATTCTAATCTCCCAAGTCATTCATTCCTAACCTCTCTCTCCCCTCTATATTTATTCTAGGAGACATTTAAATTCACTACGTATTGTCTTCTAACTACTATGGAACCATATATAGGGTAAGACTTATCCTACCCTCATATTTCATGCACCTATTATGTACTATTACAATCCATCAGAGGTATGGCCTCATCCCCCTAACTAACCTTTCATGCCCATGTTTGGTATGGATATCATGTATTCCTTTATTAGTATCCTAATTAATTGTGGTGCATCTTGAAATGGAACTATCGATGTCCATAGGCATGATGGCTCCCATGTCTCTAATCAAAACACTTATATGATAGGGTATCATGTTCTCATATACCCGAAACATGATGAGAGTCATATAACTGATAGTCAAAACTCCCAACCTTAAAATTTCAAAGGTCTATGTAGGTATAGGATAACACGTCATGTGCCCAATAAAACTAACATATATGATCCTAAATTTTTATCATAATCATAAACCCATTTTAAATAAGATTTTCCATCTCCTTGTCTAATACCAAGTGTGAGGCTAAGATCTTAATGATCACCTTATAGAGGTTAGGTATTACTATCATCTCAATCTTAGACAATATCACACCCTACTTCACACACACATTATGTGCATCCACATCTCAAAAATAATTTTCCCATCCTAGGGCCTCAACTTTATCCATGGTATCTTAGAGAATAACCATTCTCACTATCACTAGAAATCCTATAATCCTACATACATAAACTAGAGTGATATTCCACTCCCCTAGGACCTATGGGAACCAATAAATATTTTGATTAGTGCCCTAGTATGTGAATAAGTTATATGAAATCCTACTATCTAGGGAAATAATTCCCCTTGTGCAACCCTAAAAATACTTTATTTATCCATAATAGTAGTGTCCTCTACCATCAATAATCTAATCACACTAGGCATCCACTTTTACTCTTTCATCCTAATCTAATCTACGTATTCCCCTACAACAATATAAATAGGATCTAAATTAGTCATAATGCCTTAAAAATATCTCTAACCTATACCATATCAAACTTTATGATATGTTCATGTTGTGATTATGAAACAATTGATCTTTATAGACTGATTTTATATAATCATTGTAGTATTTTTCTAACCGCTACTAAAGTTTGTGACTATTAGTCTAATAGACCTATGATTTTTTAACCATCATGGAGGTTACACAACCACTAGTGTGAATCCATAATGTGGATACTTAAATATAGTCATAGGTACTTCATAGTGTTAATTTTGACATATATTAAACCACCTAACTTAAGCTCAAATACATTACTTTAAATTTCCATTCATCTAGGAATTTATCTATATGTGTGTTTGACCCATTTATTTATTATCAAAACTAAAAAAAACCTAAGTCATTGATCAAACTACTTTATATCACTTTTAGATATCTCCCAACCTTTGTCTAGTTATTCATACTCATTTGGGATAGGTCCATGCTATGAATACATGTTTACTAATATGGACCTATCCACCTAGTGTGGCATTTTTCTCATGTAATTTAATGGATATCTTCTAATTTTTTAAATATTCATATGGGTCATCTTACATGTTTCACAAGTTGGCTATATGAAAATTTTAAATTGGATTCCCATAAATATAATTCAAAGGCCATTCAATGTTTTCTAATTTAGCACTATATATTAAGCACTTATACACTACTAAACATTGATAAAATATACCCTATTCTTTCAAAATTCAAGATCATTCACTAATATCAATCACAATCCAAGTCTAAAAATTTTTAAATCAATTTAATAGATAACATTGTCAAGTGTTAAAGTCAAATTTCTAGTTGCATACATATAGTCAAGGAGCACAATTACATAATAACATTAAGTGGGAGAAATATGTGTGGCTTGATTACCTCTTCAAATTATATTGATATGTAGGTAGTGGTTAATCATAAATATGTATAATTAAGGTTAGCTTGGCCCATTACACTTCCCCTATCTTTTGTAAGTTTATATCTATCAAAAATTACACCTAGGATTTCCAAGGAAAGGAAAAGAAAATCATAGGTTTATGCATAGTAGTAAAAAAATTGAAATGTATCAATTCTCTCAGAAGGCACAAACACATATGGTAGATCCATCATAGTTTATCTAATTTCATTGTGAAAAAGTATACAATCAATGGACAAGATTTCCCCATGCCACTATCTAGGGAGCACATATTTGTCTACATATATATGTAAACTCTATTTTCTTACCTCAACTAACATAGTCTTGTTCATCATGTTTTTAAATTTCATAAACCTACTATAGTAACTAGAAACCAAAAAATATAAGTATATTTTATTGGTTGTACTTACTATTTTTAGCATTATCCACTTGTCAATCAATCTCAATTGGCAATTCTACTTTGCATTCATATTTATGCTTAAATGTCATATATTATAATTTGAATAATCTTTCAAATTTTTATACCTATTGATCACTATTAAATAAAAAATAGGGTAAAACATATTTGTGAACCCATTTGTTATGTGAACATTTTTTATAACTTTTGTCCTTTTTTTAATCTAAATTCATGATTCTCATACACTAAATAGAATTCCAATCATCCTTTCCAAGATTTGATTGAGTGATTCTCTAGGATTTCTATTTGACCTAGGAATTTTAGGATGAATTATTTATTTCCATGCACAAAAATATTTTTGGCTATTAGTTTTCAATTCATTTTTTTTCATTTTCTTACTTTTTATAACTATGTTTTGATACTTGAAAAACTCATAGGAGTTATCATTTTGGGTAAATCAATCATTAGTTTTACTTATTCCATGGTATGAGGGATATTTTTATGATACTCAATCCATTATAAATCACTATATATGAGCTTCATATTCAATGTACCTAATAGTTATATTGGAAGTACATAGGATTTTTCACTTTTCAACTATAAGAAGCCTTTCAATAATTGGCTTTGTAGTGTACTAGTAAGTAGTTAGCCTCAAAAAGTTATTCTTAGTGTACCTCATATATGATACATTGTCATTATGATATGATGGAATATTCCATAGTAAATTCCCATATTTGGCCTTGTTCACTATTTATGACTAGGATTAGTATATTCAATAGCCTAAAATTCAAACATACCCTGCCTAGTTTCACCCCTAATGCCATTTCCAAATTCATAGTTTCAAAATCAAATCATAATTATATTTTAAAATTAATCTAACAAACATGTCCATCCTAAACCCCCTCCACCTCCCACACATCCTCTTGAGGGTTTTTTCATGCATATTCGTTCAAAACTACCTAATGTTTTTTCTTGTGAAGCCTTTCAATATTAAATAGTCACTATGAAAACATCAATAGAAGAGTTGTAAGAGTAAAATTAATATTTTAGAGCAATGATCACATTAATTTAAAATAATATCACATATATAAAGAATCTATATCATGCTAATGTTAATAACATCTCTACATATCTAGTCAAATAGTATGTGCTCTAAAATACTTCATATCAAGATTATAATCCAAAACAAAATATATCTACAAGTATTGACTTGAAAATTTTATATAAAATTAATAAGATTTCAAGTGAGGCTCTGAGGTAAATGCTTCAAAACAAGTTTATCACATTATCTCTTATGAATCCTCTAAGGAGATCAAAATAATATTGTGTATATCATATAATACATGGGCATCATATATAAAATTAGTGGGCGTTGTATAATAAAATACAAAGTAACATTGATAATGTTGATCTTATACTAGATAAATCAATCAATAAACTTAATTACACTATCTTTGCATCTCCTAAGGAACAAGGTAAAAAATAAATCAAGAAAAGCTATAAATGGAAAATATAAAGAAATAAATATTATAAAATGAAAAATTAGAGAAAGAAGGTTACAAAAGGCAACATAAGAGCAATAAAGGTTTAAAAAGGTAAAAATAGAGAAAGAAATGTTACAAGAGGAAAAAGAGGAAAAATAAAGGGTACATAAACAAAAATTATAAAAGGAATAGTTAGATAATAAAATGGAACAAAATTAAAAGCTTAAATTACTAAAAGAGAAGTTTTGATAACAAACTCAAGGTAAGAAACAAAACATCCTCAATAAAGGGTTTCTCGTAAAGAAAAATCAAAATCAAGACATACCAAAAAAATCTAATGTCATAAATATGGTTCCAAAGGAGGAAACTAAAAAATTCTTATTCATATATAGAGTCTTTGAGTATTAGTCCTTAAAAAGATGGTAATAAATTTACTAATGTTGAGCTTACATCTTTTCATGAAGCTAATATATGTAGCTTCACACTTCTCTAATATCTTGGGTACAATCAACACTTGGATAATATTACCATGCCTTAGTGTTACTTTGGATCTATTAATTTTCTAGTAACACTTGGACTAAAAACATGTTCTTTTATATTTCACATTGACCCTACCTTGGATTAAAATAATGAAAATTTAATAAAATCATGGCTGAGAGTAATGGGATAAAAAATAGGTAAATAGTATGGTTGCTTTACATTTGAGCAAGAGTGTGTGACTATTACCATTCCAAGAGAGGATGAATCCTTAGAGAAATAATAGACAAATTAGATTATCTATTCATCCAATATTAAATAAAATATATATAATATAATTATAGAAGAATAACATGATACAGCACATATGGAAAATCAAAAGAAATTAGAAACTTTAATACCACAATATGATGTAGTTGGTTTTACATGTGCAGATGCAAAAGATGATAAGAGTGGCATATCAAAAATTTAGGACCAATATGATGAATATGGTTATGATTATGATTATTTATAATATAGGTATGATAATCATGATTAACTACGATCTACCTATCCACATCTCATCTTGATTAGTGGCTTAACATATAATTTAGTAGGTAATTGCATAAATTGTGTAATAATTTTATGGGAAAATCTTGTTACTCAAATGATTAGTTAGATTTAATATTTTATATTGTACTTATCTTCATCATGTCTATTTTATTAGTCAACCACTTTATTATCTTATCTTGGCACACATATTTTCATATGCACTTACATAAGCCTTTCTTTTAGGCCTTAGTTT
The DNA here is from genome assembly GCA_037957365.1 of Torreya grandis. NCBI lineage: Eukaryota > Viridiplantae > Streptophyta > Pinopsida > Cupressales > Taxaceae > Torreya > Torreya grandis. The sequence goes on from JARHVA010001550.1 coordinate 29,804, forward strand.
TATTTTACTTGGCCCTTACCTTTTAATTGTCTATATAGATCAAAACATATGCACATATTTTTCATCATTATACTTTCACATTATTTCATATCAACTATCTACACAGACTTTGGATTCCATTTAAGATTGCATGGTTTCATACTCTTTACTTATACATACTACATGAGAAAACATTGATTCTTTCTTGATGGAGGCATGATGGTTCTTATATCCACATACACTATTGACATATATGGTTTCAATTTGCATATATGGTGTGGGCATATTACTTTCTTTCACTTTATCTTCATTATTATGTAATCACATCTAGTGCACACTATGCCTCAACATATATTACATATTATTTGTATCCTTCCCATTATTCTATTTTTTAAGCCTTGCTACTTGCCCTTCTTGATTATATCAAAAAATACCAAAAAATAAATCAATAAAATTCATTAAAAATATAAAAAAATACAAATATTTGAAAAATATAAAAACATTCAAAATATTTTCAAAAATAAAAAATTGATACTTAAGCATGACATGAGTTACTATTTTACCTCTTTACATATGTTATTGTCACATATTTTGGTATATTTCATATTATTTTTCATACACACATGTATTTCATGACGTGTATAAGTGTCATGTAGAACACACATATTATACAAGAATTCTTAGATGATGAACTACCTTTGATCCAATGGCCCTGTTTATGTTAGGGGAATCTTGTTCCACTTATTACATTACCATATGTTATAAATATCTATGACCTCCCTTACATGTTGAGATATATATATTACAATTTTGTTTCTATTTACTCATGTCTTACATTTTGTTACATGAATACACTAATTTTATATGATATGACATTGATACATATGGATGGTGTAGAATAGTTTTTACTTGTTATATTATCCTTTGATTTTATTACTTTCTGACATAATATGGTATACATTTATTTCTTATTGTGTGTGGATACATGGTCTTCTCTGTGTGTGATTTATATGTGTCCCTTGTTGTCTCCATTCTTAATTTCATTTATGTGTGGCCCTTGGCCTTATTTGTTAAGACATATTTGTGTCCTTTGTATGTGGCCATTGGTATTATGTGTGAAATTATTTATTGAACATGTTGATATTTTTGTGCTTCATTAGTGGTTCCATGATCCATATCATGCACTTTTTATACATATACTTAATCAAAGATAGTTTCTTTATTTCATGTTTTTTATATATTTATCAAGCCATGACATGTGTATGCCTCACATTCAATATGTTACATGCATGCATCAATGACAATTACATTACTATGATAACATACTCTGCACATGTTGACATGATGTTACATGATTATATCTTTATCAATTATATGGTTAACTATTATTTTAAGATGAGTGACTTATAGATTACATCCTTCATCTCAAAGGAGGGAATTATAATGGGCTTGTCTTAGATATTCAAGCCTTGATGAATAAAAAAATTAGATTCTATGATATAATACAAGTTAAAAATAATCAGAACACGAGTTTAAAAAATTAAAATTAATTTATAAATTAGATAGAGATTGGTACATTGGTATAGATTATGGGGGTGTATGACATGCATATGCACTCACTTTACATAGAATTGAGTAAAAAATCATACACACTTGGATTCATATGAATGAGTATGTGAAAAATATTTATATAAAAATGAACTATAGGTTTTACTAATAGGTTAATATATACATATAGATGCATGTAATTCTATATCATTTGGCATAGATTCAAGGGGCATGATGTAAGTTCATGCACATATATGCATTTTTAAGATTCAAAAGGTAGAAACTAATTCATGCACATATGCACTACAATATAGTTTATATATTCAATTAAAATGGTTGTTATTTCATTCAAAATTTATTGGAATTAAAAAAATTATGTGGGAATTAATATTATTCATTTCATTTTTATCACACAAGTAAAATCTAGATTCATTTGCAGTGGTGTTATTTGTTTTGTTTCAATTAATGTATGTTTGATTACAGAGACACTCAATGACCTTAGCATTACTTATATTCAGCCAATTATATGGTTACACCTTTTATTATAGGTGATGTACATTTTGTTCTAGTGATACCAAATGGCTTTAACATCACTTAAAGCAAACCCATCATGGTTCTACATTCTTTTTTATTATTACATTGGTTTTCTCCATTTATGAGAGTTAGAATATGGATCTTTCCAAATCAAGGTCTTGATTAGTTATTAAAAATAGGGACTTAATAACTCTCAAATATCCAATATTTTAAAATTAAGAACCATCTTTCCAAGTACTTCAGTAAAGGGGCATGCTTATCTATCATATTTTACAAGTTTAGGGAAGCATTATTTATCTCCCTACAAAAGTAATCCTTCCTTGCTCTCTTTTCAATTTCAAAATTAAAAGTTCAAATTTTAAACTTTAAAATATTTAACTTGGCTACTTCGTGTGTTATTTTAGGTTTTTATAAAATTGAGTGTCCTACACAATTGGATTTTTCTATCAAAATATAAAGTGTGTTTTACACATTCAGGTGCATCCTTCTCCTTTACTCTAGAATTTTCATTACTATAATAAAATGGGTAAAGTATACACCTAAATATAATCACAAGTACTTGAAAATGTTAATTATTGGCATATATTAAACCACTTGACTTACACTCAAATGCATGACTCTTATTCACCATTCCTC